>CM035785.1:41320784-41338284 GCA_020466265.1 Siphamia tubifer | reverse complement strand
ACCACAGGTTCTAGAAGTAATAGATTTGATAAAATAGGGAGCTAAGCTAAGCTTACTAATGTAATGTACAGTTTAGGAAGAAATATAATGACCTTCATTTTCATTTGTATTGAAATCAAAAGTAATAGTAAATAATTATTTCATAGTCACTTTACACATTTGTTTAAAAGGCTTCACACCATTACTGTATGACTTCATCACATTCATATGACTGGATGACTTGACTAAGCTTACTAGTGTAACACACATTAGGAAGGAATAAAATGGTCCACATGTTGTTTTTTACTGACATCGACATGGATCATAGACGTGGACACAGGACTACACATGACAGTTTGTAAATTTTACTATTCCCGGTTTCGTGTGACGGCAGCATAAGACTGTTACACAGCACTGAACATGAAGATTTATTGCCAGCCACTGCTATCCATAGTGACTCGTAATAACCCCAGTCAGTGATCCACTGAACTCTGCTCCATCTAATCAGAGTCTGCGCAGAACAGTGTTATGGTGGTGGGGGTGGAGGATGTTAACAGGCCAGGTCTGACTGCAACCAACGTTGTAGAACCGGGCCAGTCCAGGGCTGTAGTGGAGGGTAAACGCACGTAAACGCCGTTTACGCACCTCTGGAATTCAGGAAATAGCGTTTACCCACCTCTAAATAGCGTTTGCGCAGCTCTTAATGGCAAAGTTAACGTCAAAGTTCCCTGCGCCTTGTGATCTGCCGTTGGAATAATCCAAAATAAATTTGGTGTCATTTTAAAAAATATTGTTGAACATACTTAAGGCTTTAATAGGAATTTTCATCTGCTCTGTATTCGGATATGTGACCTTCCAATCAGTGCCTTTCGGCTGCGGCGGCGACACCAATCAGGATCCAGGGAATATGTAAACACATACACGTTGTGTAGTTGCCTGCCTACCTGTTCAAAGTTAATCATCATGGATATTAGGAGATATTTGAAGAGACCATCCAGTGCTTCCACTTCCGCAGATGCGAGCAAAAGGCCTCAAGTACAAAGTAAGACTGACAGAGATCAATTTACATGAGTCGTTAAATATGCTTTATGAAGTTTGACTATGGCAATGACAGAACGAGCTTTCAGATAAGCTAATGCGTAGTCATGCTATCCTTGTGTTGCACTCGTCACCCACCGCGAGTCATTCTATCACGAAAGCTAGCAATGCCGCAAGTGTAATTTTACAACAATACTTGTACTGTACAGCACGAGACGTTCTCGTGCTTCAAGGTGAAATGAGAATAGCAAATCAAATAAAGGTCAATTGTCATTCTAAATACCGCAAAAATACGATTTATGATGGCTTATATATGATTTAAAAAAACAGCAATCTTATATTTTCTAAATATAAAACAATATAACAAAAAACATGCTGTATAGGCTATTTATGCTGACATAGGTAGTTATAGCCTACATGAGTGATCCTTTAACTTATGTTGTCAGTGTAATTGGCAGACTGCTTAACTGGTGTTCTCAGCCCCACAACACTTAAATTCTACCTTTTTCAGGCAGTGATGGTACAGGCAATGAGGCAGAGATCACAGGGAGAGGAGAAACACCAGGAGATCAGAAAGAGATAGAAGAGGAAAGAGGAGGAAATGAAAGAGGACCAACAGAGAATAAGGAAACAGAAAGATTAAATAGGAGATGAAGAAACAGGTAGTGCGAGAGGAGGAAGAGAAGAAACAGGGATAGGAGAGATGGAGAGTGGAGAGTCTGAAGTAGAGGGAGATGCAGAATCTGAGACTGAAGACACAGTGAGAGGAGAAAGAGAGAGCAGATGCCATCCCAGTATCTGGACAGAAAAACAACACATACAGTTTAAAAAAGATAACCCTTGGCTTATTGTCAATTATTAATATCTTGGATGCAAAATCTGCAAAAAAGTGAAAGGCCTTGGAGTGTTTAAAGAAACAGGAATGTGTCTCTTAAATGAATGGGCCGCAACTAAAGTCACATACAGTCACAACGGTGATCACCAGTATCAGTTGTCATGCTTGAGAAGTTAAATTTTCAAACCCAGATCATCAAAGAGCCAAAAGCAGCCGAAAACATAGTGAACACAAAACACACGTCGGGTCGCGTCGCGTTGCATCACGGTCTGTCTGATCAAAAAAAAAATCATAGTTTACCCACCTCTAATTTGACCACTACAGCCCTGCGGGCCACAGTAAGGACCAGACTGACCTTGTTAGTTTGTGTGATTACATTGATCCAGACCCCCCCCCCTTTCATTTTTATAATATAGATAATTCGCCAAGGAATGGAGGAGTAATGTATTTTTTGTTTGTCTGTTTGTTTTATTGTTTGTTTGTTTGTTTGTTTGATTGTTAGCAAGATGATTCAAAATTTTTTGGCTGAATTTTGGCTGAAATTTACAGGAAATGTCGATATTGGTACAAGGAATAACTGGTTAAATTTTGGTGCTGATCAGTGGAAGTGTGTGTGTGTGTGTGTGTGTGTGTGGGCTTGTATTTCTATCTTTATGGGGACATTGGTATATTTACACAGTCACATCATGGGGACCTCTGACACTATGGGGACCAAAATTCAGGTCCCCACAAGCATTAAATATAAATGAAGGTCCCCACGGGTAAAACAGAAATGATGTGGCCCTATATATACATTAATTTGTTTTTTCAGGAAGTCCCTATAAAGCATGAGGAAAACATGTCATTTTCAAAGGTTTGAAGATGTGTTTACTTTTAAAAAAATATAATTTTTCTGTATTTTTAAAAATATATATTTATTTATTATTTATTTAATTATTTGTAATTTATGTATTATATTTTTTTTATAGATTATTATTATTATTATTATTCTAGTTTATTAATTTAGTTTATTTTTACATTATTTTTATTTATTCATTCATTTTTATTTAGTTTAGTTTTCAAATTTGTGGTATTATTATTATTATTATTTATTTATTTATTTATTTTTAAATATGTGTTTACACTCACTACCCAATGGCAACTTGATTACAAACTTGGTCCTGATGAGACATTTAAAGGAGTAAGGGTATAGGTGTGTGTGTATGTTGGGTGGGCACATATATGTGATTCGTAGTAAGATAACTCAAAAAGTTATGGAAGGATTTTCAGGAACTGGTGATAAAAGTTTGGTGGTGATCAGTGGGGAGGGGTCCACATGCACATCTTGACTTTGGTCCCAAAAGTTGTGACATTAGTGAGGTAAAATTGTAATACTCTAATTTCATTAGAGTATGATAATTTAAAAAATGATTTGTCCGAGTCATCTGAAGCATTTGTGATGTTAAAATTTACTATAGCTTCCAGGGTCCAAAACCCTCGGACCCCACCATTCTCTTATGCTCCCCCTTTCATTTTTTTCCGGAACGTTGAATTGATGTTGATGTAAGCTGTTGATGAGCTGGGCATACTCAGAACTATGGAAGCACATGTCTTAGTAAATAATAACCATAAAGCATGCAGCTGATTCACTGCATAAATAAAGTGTCATAATGTATAAAAGTAAATCTGTGGGAGACAGAATGGTCCTGTCTGCGTCTGAACATCATTAATGACAGTACTGTTAACTGTCATCTCTACATGTAGCTTGTCTTCAGCTGCTACTAGCACACACCATGCACAGCGGGTTTGACCAAATCCTTGACCCAGCACTAGCAGCTCCACATCAGGTAGGAGGGCCCCTAAAAAGAATTTCACTCAGGGGCCCAGGGAGGTCAGGAGAGGCTCCGCTCAAAGTGGAAGTAAATTTGGGAGTTATTTTGAGGTTAAGGTTCAACCAGTGGAAGTCCACATAATGTCCTTAAACTCAATGTGTGTGTGATGTGAGAGAAAGCCTACCTCAGCACAACCTTCATCCCATATTCCAGTCTGGCTTGTTTTTCTACATACAGCAGGCAGTCGCTCATCACATGATGTTAAAAGCCAGGTACCATCCTGTAACAATGACATTTAAAACATGAAACTGTTTGTATGTGGATTGAATTTAAGTCTGACAAGTGCAAGTTTCTAATGTATCCAGTCATGGAAAGAATTATTAGACCACCTTTGTTTTCTTTATTTTCTTGTTTATTTTTAATGGCTGGTTCAAATAAAGGTACATTTGTTTGGACAGATAAAACTGTTGGGCCACATCAGGCATTTGTGATATATTGTATTGCCTAGTATTGTTCTATTCTCCAAAACCACATGCTCTCTTCTGAGTGTGTACTGTTTCATAGACGTCAAAGAATGACAGAATGTTATTTACTAAAGAGTTTGTTTGTTGTCAGTAACACTACTCAAAAAGTTATGGATGGATTTTGATAAAAAAAAAAAAAAAATTCTGGATGTGTTGGGAGTGTCACAAGGAAAAGAACGGAAGAGATCCTGGATCACTTTGACATGTATTCTCCATTTCCCGCAATGTAAAATTTCAAAATAAATCATTCAAATCAAAAATCAAAATCAAATCCATGATCTCTTCCAGATCACCACCAAAATGTAAGTAATGTTGCTGTCAGACAAACAACCTCCAATGTAAACATAACCTCCTGGGTGGACCTCTTTTCATTTGAAGGGGGGGGGGCTTGTCTTGGCGGAGGTTTGCGCTCTCTATGCTTTTCTAGTGTTTTCATTGGGATTTGTTTGTCTGTTTGTTTGTCTGTTAGCAAGATAATAGACAAAGGACATTTTACATAAGTTCTCATATTTATATATAGATTTTTTTTTTTATCTATATTGATTTTTATATTTCATAATTATAACCTGGAACTGGTAGATTGGTCCAGCAGAATTTTGTTGTTTTTAATGCGATGACAATAAAGACAATATTCTATTCTATAACAAAAAAAATGTTGAAGGATTTTGAGGAAATTTTCAGGAAATATTGATAAGGGCACACGGAACAAATGATTACATTTTGGGGGTGATCCAGGTGAGTAGAGGGGGGCTTTTCTAGTTTGTAATATGTATTTATTTTTTTGTTTGTTTTTGTCTGATCCAGTAAAAAAAAAAAATATTAAAAAAATTCAAATTTTCTGCAAATATTTCATGGTAACATTTGAGAAGGTGTAACATTTTAAGGGTGTCTGAAAACTTGTTTTTATTGTTGTATAATGATAACAAAAAAATAGCTCATTACTTTAATTTCAGAGCTAATATCTATACATTTTCCATGGTTTTCTTAATATTAACCAAAATCACTTCAGTTCTTACATCAATATTTATGGCATTGTAATGACAAAGTCAGTGTTTTAGCTACTCCATGTTTACTTTTCTGTCTGTTTTAGTCACACGATACACACAGGAGTTAGCACTTAATCGTACATCCATTGTCTGTGATGACTTTTGATGGTCGAATAATTTTTTTCATGACTGTCTATTACCTCCCTGAAAGATTACAGCAGAGTTTTTTGTTTGTTTTTTTTTACCTTAGTGTCAGCTTTGACACAGAGAGTCATATCAGTCAGGTTTTGAGGAGGATGATACTGGTGCCACAGTGTGAGTGTCAAAGGAGAGCCATCAGACCACTCTACAGTTGGTGATGATGGTTGTTTCCAGAGACCAATCCACACCTCAGTATTCTCCCCAGAATCTGTAAAATATGATCATACATAAAGTTTCATTCATCGAACACAGAAAAAAGCGTATGTGTGCAAATAAAAAGCTAAAGATACATTAAAACCCATTGTTAGAGATGGACTGATGTGTTTTTCCACTGTGAGTAACCAAGGAGATTGATGCCTGATGTATGAAAATAACTGAACCTGATTACACAGACCATCCCATTCTAATATATGAAATAATGTGATGACACGCTATGAAAAATGGACACTGAGAGGAAATGTAGACATGTTCCACATCCCTTTATGTCTGTGCTATGTGTAATTATTATATGTACCAAAAAACCCAATAAAAAGAGTTCTTAAAAAAATGTTGTCTTATTGCGAAACCAAAGACAGTAAGTTCAATTCAACAATATTTTAGCCAAACTTAAATCTTCTCTCATCTCTTTTGACAGGCTCATGCTACATAATTAATAGAGCAGTGGCTGGGACATTTACCAAAGAGAACCGAGTACAGACAGGAAGAGTCATATGTATCATTACTACCCATAAAGTAAAAAAAAAAAAAATCTGTTTCATAAACCATTGGTGACCAAAATCATTTAGTGGTCTATAATGTTTAACTAATCGTATGGATTCCATAAAAATAATTGATGTAAAATACAGTTTGTCATCTTTTCATCAGATATGACCCATTTGGCCACTGTGATCTTCTGCAGCATTGATTCATCAGTAAAACCCATGGAGTTTGATAAATGAGAGTAGATGGACACACTTGGTTTGTGTTTAGTTAATCATATATTTTTACTACAGTAATTTTTTCTTCAGTTTTTCCCATTTTTGATATAATGACCTTCAACTTTAACCTCAGCTTTTATTGATATTTACATGATCTGTGAATTAAATATAGGTAAATACATGATTTTCACTGAAAAAAGGTAAATATAAAAGATAATATTAGAATAAATGATGATCAATCACTTATGAAAGGTTAAAAATAGAGAAAAACTCATCTGGGAAGTCTTTCTGCCCGAGACCCACAGGGCAGAAAATGAACGAATGAATTAAGTCTTTATTAGATAGTAGATTTAAATACACTACGAGTAATCATAAAACATTCGGGCTGTCAAACGATTACAAAATTTAATCAGATTAATGAAGGAGTTGCTACGGATTAATATTAATTAATCATGACTAGTTCATTCAAAACCATTAATTTTTAACCTTTATTAATCATGTTTCATTTTGCAGGAACAGACACAATAGGACAATATATATACACTTAACATGTTTGTCACTAGCTGGTTGAGTGCTAGCACAATCTCCATCTTATGTATGCTTTGTGTCAGTGTGGTATTTTAAAATGAAAGTGCTTCAGTGACATGGAAACTCCTTCCTGCAGAGTAGGATAATAATTTAAATCAGTAGACTTGGGTTTTTTGTCACTACAGGATCAACTGCCCATTTGTTCATGCTCAACACTAACTGTACTTGGACAAACTGCTTGAAATACATTGGCTTAGACGTTTAGAGTCATTCTTTGCTGCAGGTGGGTCGATTGCATTAAAATTTTTAATCAGATTAATCATGATGATGGATTAATCTGCGTTAATGCATTCATTTTTGACAACCCCATTAAAAATATAACTCAATCTTATTTATCTAGTTAGTATTTATTTGTTTCAAGCAGAATAAATAAAAATTACATGTGTACAGAGCAAATAAATTATAATAAATAGAGCTGATCAAGACAATATAGCAGTTGCCATGTACACTTTTAAAAACAAAATATATTCAATAAGTATTGTTCAAAAAGGAGTGGAAAGAAGAAAACGTATTAAAGCCCACCCCTACCTGTCATTTATACAACATAACACATTATATGTGCTTCCTTCATTTACATCAATTACATCTGTTTCGGGTCCTAATGTGAATAACAGACAGTAAATAGATTAGAAAATATCTCATTTAAAGCTAGACCTGTAGACATTAACAATGTCTATACGTTTCTTCTACTTACAGTTTGCTAAGAGGTTGAGTAACATTTCCACTTCTGACAGGGACCGGAGGCTGATGAGGTTCGCTCCCTGAGAGCTACAGGCCGAGGAAGATTTTTCCCACGTTCCTGCTTCTGGTATTACCCAATGGCAGAATCCATTATGAGGCCACCAGTCATTATCACACACTGTATGGATGTACTGCCAGTTTTCTTTAAGAAAAATAAATTAGAAGAGAAAAGGAAAGGAGAGGAATACATTTATACAACAGCAGGCATTGTTTCGGTCAAACCGCCAAGAGCTCAGTCAAGATGAAGGTCTGGAGTTCAGCCCCCAGGTGCAGTGCAGCTGTTCAGGCCAACAGCTACCCGGGCTATAAAGGCTTTGTGAACACTTTGTGCACGCATTATTCATTCTCCACACAGTCTAGCACATCTCTACAGACACAGGGAGGCAGTCTGTGTGTCAGATGTTACTGCGCCGGGTCGTACGTGTGTGTGCACATGCTCTCTCACCCAGTGGCTCGGCTGTCCGCGTGTCATTCGGCGTCTTCTTGCAGATATAAGGCAGAGCCGACTCACAGGAAAGACCCTGCCAGTGACCCTCATAGGCTGAGTTGTACACTCCACATTGCCTGTTGTCCTGAAGTGGGCTCGAAGGCAGAGCTGATGTCGACACAGTGATCAAAATAATTATGTTTTAATTAACAGATTATTATCCAATGCACGGGTTTCATATTGGCAATGTCAGGTGGACTCATCAACTAAAACATGTATTTACTTTAATATACTGTTGCCCATAAAGTTAGAATACATTTCTTTTGATATAAATTCCTCGTTTTAATCTTACTTATACACATCATAATCACATTTAACCCAAAGCCATGATTAGTCCCAGTTACACTGTATCTAACACTGTACATCACAAATATTTCATGAGAAACAAAGAATCAAATATTTTATTCCAACATTATGAGCAACAGTGTATTCTATTATTTATATTGCCCTATATTTTTGTACTGGTTTCATACTAGTATTTAATTTGGTTCAATGGTTATGGGAATATTTTGCATATTGTTCACATGAGTAAAGTGAATAATTCCATATCAAATCACAGATCCCTCCCAGGTAGTGTCCTTTCTTTCCCTGCAATTATGTTCTATGTCTTTTCCAGGGCATTTTCAACCACTGCAGAGACAAGTTATCACATTATACACTAATACACCCCCCCCTCATTCTTTAGGAAGTGTTCTTCTCTACAGTTGCATTTATCTGTTTAATACTCAATTGATGTGCAGTCTATAACTATCATTTATGTATGAAAAATAATTACTACAAATGCATTGTAGAACAAGAAAAGTATTTGGACAGTGCAGACCTCCACCAACGCTGCTCCCCAACCCCATCCAAAGGATCTAAATGAGTGATAGGTTTCACTTCCACTTCATCAAGTGGTAGTCCACCCCTCCTCCACCGATCACCACCAAAATTTAATCATTTGTTCCTTGTGCCAATATCAACATTTCCTGGGAATCTCATCCATCTCATCCATAACTTTTTGAGTTATCTTGGCAACAGACAAACAAAAAGACAAACCCTGTTGAAAACATAACCCATGCCATTCCTTGGTGGAGTAATAATACCTACAATAATGACAACACACCCACAGATTACAGCGGAGCACTTCATCAGCCTGATAAAACTGGAGTTACAATGGTCAACTGGACACTTCCCAACTCAACTTTCTCTTCTTTCTTCCTTTCTCTCTTGCACTTCCTCTAAAGATATTTACATATTTTCAGGAGATCACTGAAAAACTATTTTCTATGTATCATCTCAGTTTAGACAAACAAGGTCATAAGGCAAAGGGAGGATAAATATTTTTCCAGGATAACATCCGCTACTAGGACATTTGACTTTTTCTCTCATTTTCCATATGTTTTCCATGACTGGAAAATTTGGTCAATCATTTTCCAGGTTTTCCAGGATGTATGGGAACCCTAATAAATTCTACAGTACTGGCCTCAATTTTTATAAACTGGATTAAAGTATGTGCTCAATATGCAAGAAACCAACCATGACAGTAAATCATAACATATAATGACATAAACAGTTGTTTCTGACAATTAAATTAAAACATATGGTGGCTGAGTTGCTACCTGACTAATAAACAAAAATGTCCACTACGTTTTAATTTTCTTGAACCCAACATGCGTTCTTCCTAGCATTAATATACTTCTTTCACATATAGAAGCTGTTCAGTCCATCATTAAAAACAGAGCACCTACAGACTATACATGTTCCTAACAATTGGATAAAGGATAATTGGACTGGACACTTCCATTGACATACAGTTTAGAGCCAAATAAATACATTCAACAATCAAACACATGCTTAAAGACAGACTAAATAAATACCTGTGGTGAAATTGACCAGTGACAGCGGTGCACCATCAGACCACTGCCAACCCCGACCATCCTTCAGGTGGTTTAGTCCAATCCACACCATTGCTCCTACAGTTGCCAGGCGATCTAATATGGAAATATCACTGGTAATATGTAGCAGGTTGTATTAATTATTGATACTTGTACTGGCAACAGCAATTCTAGTCTTTAACAGTTATAGTCCAGTCTGCTGGGCAAACCATATATCTGCCCCTCCCCCAACCTTTCTTTCTCTCTCTTCCTTTAACCTTCTCTCTTTAACTCCAGCTGGTCAAAGCAGATGACCATCTTCCAAGAGTTAGAGTCTGATCCAGGTTTCTGCCTTTTTAAAGAAAATTTTTTATGCCACTAACAGTTAGTGTTTGCTTCTGGAGGACTCTGTTGGTGCCTGTTAATTAGCTTAACAGTTTGGTTTAGACCAGATCTAAAAGCAAAATGTTATGAGATAACATTTGTTATGATATGCCGCAATATAAATAACAATTCAGCATTTGATTAACTGAGGTTCCGCATGCTGCTTTGGCATTTAATATCACTTCAGACTGTAAACAATAATACAATGAACAAAACGTGAGAGAAAAACACATTACTAAAAGGATGAGGCAAAGAGAAAGAATAAGACAAATAAATAAATTATTGATAATTTCACCCTCACATTACAGTACTGCTGTTGTAAACACTACTGTACTGCACTTGCATTAAGCAGCATTTTAGTCCCTGGATGCATTTCCTGCCAGAGGCTTACCTCTGATGTACCTGTACTCTGACAGGCTGGTAATGCTGAGTAGGTTTCCTCCTTGAGCTTGGCAGGTTGATAGGGCCTGACTCCAGGTGAGGATGGTGTACAAGTTGAACTGATAACATGCACGCAGCTCCTGGTTGGACTCCCAGAAAGGGTCACAGCTGGTATCTATAAATACAGCAAAAATTAAAAGAGACACATCATTTCCACCCAGGTATCTGCAGGGAACCATGTTAGTTACACCTCAATGCCTTGCTTCAATATGTAAGACTTAAGTTTTGTATGATGAACTTCTCATCCTAATGAAACTTAAATCTCACCAAACAGTGATTGAAAACTGCCAGGCAAAACAAACCCCACCCCTTGCAAACATTTGATCTGATTTTCCCAATCTTTTATCATTGAGAAAATACATTATAATGACCTTGACCTTTGACCTACATTCACCAATGAGATCTAGTCTGGACAACCTCACACCTTTACTGAAAATTTGATGGAAAGTCGTCCAGTAAATTTTTTTTAAAGTTGTCGATAAACAAACAGACAAAAAAAACAAAAACAAACAAAAAAAAAAAACACGTAACTGATGCATATATCTAGTACATTACATTAGGTCATTTCTGCGAGTGTGTACTCATGGATATAAACAGCTACTGTGTGGTTATTTAACTAAAACACCAGCTTTACCTAGGGAGAACATCTGTCTGTCCAGATGTAACATATAGTTTAATATACTTAAACAATTACAATGGTATAATGTGACCAAAAGTATGCAGACAGACAAAAAAAGCAGTCATGTACAGTACTTGAATGTGTCATTTAAAAAACACTGCTTTAACAGCATCAGCTTTTGTATCCTGGTTCCAGAGCCTAACTCCCAGTTACATTACATATCATTTTAATAAAACATGCTTATATTCTACTGTTTCCAGGTGTTCATTTTACCTGGAACTGGACAGAAGCCCCATCGTTCTGTTTCATCATAGCGAGTGGTGGTGGCACACCAGTGCAGGTGATCCTCCCGCCCTTCAGTTGTGCACTCTGAGTACCATCTGTTGTTGTATTTAAAGGGCATGGCACAGGGCATACCATGTGCATTCCCCAACAGTGTATGGATATCTGGAAACAGGACACAGGATTACAAATCTGCAAGCACATATTTAATGAGTGCTGGAATTACATGAATTTAATATGAATTATCTAATTGTATGCCACTATCCAAAAATAAAGCTTTCATTTAATACAAATAAGAGTAAACAGCATATCTCAAAATCCAGAAATCTAAACTACTTGACGATTAAATGCAGGAAAGTACAGGGTATCCACAAAGTATCATTAGAATTATAAATAATTAAAAAAATATATATAATAAATGAGACATCAATGTGGAAGACTACATTAAAGAAGTTTTAATCTGTAGGTAATTGTAATGTTTTTTATTCATACTCATTTCTGGTATTTTACAAAATAGCTAAATAATATATAACAAATATTTTTTTTTACATATTATGTGACATGTATCTGAACCAGAATTTGATGAGGATTTCAAAAATGATGTTATTTTTCAGCCTTATACAGCCTGCCTTCCTGCTTGTTCATGATTTACATCAGCTAGAATTTATGAGAGTTTGCTACCATGACGCCAGAGGTTTGAAATCAGCAAGAAGGCGCTCACATTGTGTAGAGGAGGGACTGCCCCTCAAAACTACTGTCTGAGGAGAGCCCTGACTGGAATCTATATATTCTTTATAAGTAAATAAATATCTTTTCTAATGTTGCATTCTACATTTCTAACCAAATAAGACATTTTTTCTGGATTTATAACTGTGATGGCATCTTCATCTCATCACTGCTGCAATAACAAGCGCTACTTGCTGAACTACTGCTGGAGCCTTGTGCATGATTCAGAGACTTCCAGCCATAGAAGAAGATCCAGCAAAATAGAATATTTATCAATTAAAATACTGGATTCCATTCTGTTTGTTTCCACTTATTACTTGCTATTGTATGCTAGACTGTATTTTAGAAGATATATTTTATATTATATAATTGAAAAAAAAATAATGCACATGATGAATCTTAAAACAGATATCAAATTTGAATTCTAGATACCAGAAATTACTAAAACCACATCAAAATCTATCTGTATCTGTTTTTTTAAACTTTGTTGTAGTAAATTAATGAAACAACAAGTACTCAGAGAATGCCTAAACTCGCCCCTATTTTGTGCCAATATCAAGTTTCTATGACAACCTGTTCTTGAATTAGAGCCAATAATGTGATTTTGACCTTTCTGCTAAATGCGACCTTGACCTTTGATCTTTTGCAATATTGATAATTTCGTTATATGTATATATGTGTCAGTGCGTGTAATATTATGATAATATATCCAGTATTGATTAAGTTGTAGTGTGATATGTCTATGCTTGACACACACAAACAGTGTTACAAAAGTTAATTTTGCGACATGTCACCTTTGACCTCCAGAGATCTCAAAAACTATTGGTCATAGATGATAACACCAATCATGAGAATTGTAGAAATCTTCATTCCACATCGTTTGGCACCAATCTGAAGGTTCTGTGACCCTCTGTTTTTGAGTTATAACCCAATAATATGATTTTGAACTTTTAGTTAATCATGACCTTGAGCTTTACTCAAATGGATCATTGCGTCTGATGCACATTAGCTATATGTATATGTCCACGTAATTTCATGGTGATATCTCAAGTATTCATTGAGTTAAAGCATGATATATCTCTGCAGACACACACACACACAGACACAATAATCTCTCCCAACCAATGTTGGGCAAGATTACTTATAGTGTGGGCATCAAGTCATTAGTTGTTTCATCAAATTGCCGTAGAACTTAATGTCACAGCTTTTATTGGAATGCTCACCTTCATAGGGGTATGAGCAGGGTCCTTCTCTGGGAGTGTTATATCTTTTCCACGTATGATAGGAGTTTTTCTTGACCACCACTAAGCGTCCGGCCACATTCACCCTCCACTGAGACGCCCCATGCAGGATGTTTCCACTGCAGCGCCACCACAGCAAAGGCAGAGCGGTGTCACACTCAAACATCCCGAGGGGCTGCGTTGTGTCCGAAACGTTGAGGCCCAGACACATGCTGGTGCCCAGATTGAAGAGGCGATGTCTCGACACCCACTTCCACAGCATGCGACGCGTGGGCCGCTCACAGTCCTCTAATACAAGGTTGGAATGATCCACTTTGATGCAGCGTTTCAACTGCTCACTCTCCAGGATGAAAAGACTCTTTTCTGAAGGGAGATGAATGAGAGACAAGAGGAAGAGGATGAGCTGAAGAAAAGCAGAACAGCTGCGGGACAAAGGGAAGACAGGGACAAGACATGGGAAATGAGGAAGAGGAACTGATGTGAAGGCATAACATCAAGACAGATGAAGGGACAAATCTACCCTGTATGAGTAAAAAAAAAAATGCACATAAATGCAAATTATTAACAGAGAATTTTCACACCTCCTTCTTCTTTGCATGAAAAAAAATGAAGCAAAATTCTGTGGAGGAGGATTATTTTTTTTTCTTTCAAAATGAGAAGAGTCTTTGTGCAACTGGATCCTCAAACAAAACAGGGGAAGTATACATTGGTGTACAGTATTATATGCACAAATGTTTGGACAGAAAGACTCAGAAACATGTGAAACAACTAGCGTTTCCTTCATGTCACTAATACATACTGCAGAGGAAAAACAGAGCTCAGAGATGAAAAATAAATGATCATGTTACCTACATGGAATTTCCTTTCCAGACTTTTCGCTGTAAATTTGTGTTGGTATGCACAAATAGCAAACGGGATGTGTTTCAAGTATTACGTAAATATTAGGTGGAAACATTATTAGGGTCTGCTTTCCAAATATTCTACCTCAGTGCTATGTGTTTATACTATAATATAAACACATAGTGATTATATTATAGTGTTTTGTTTTTTAGTAATTCAGCGATTATCATAGTCATATACGTGTCTATTCTAATTAAAGTTATGTGAAGGTCATACCTGACAACCTGTCACTGATGTTTATATTCGCACAATTTCTTTACAGAGATGAGTCAAATGCTAATCTCACTGAATATACAATGATGTACCAGCAGTTTTAAGGCATTTTTGCCTGAGAAATTAATCATCCTCATCCATCATTAAATTAAAAGCAGCAATTTCTACACTTCTAACCTGAACAGTTTACAGATTAACCCCTCAAAGATCTAAACACTCACCAGAGACCAAAAGGCATTTACTCATTCAAAATATTTAGTAACTTTTGAGCCTCTAATTTGATCAATATATTGATATAATTCAAGTAAAATGCAGTGTATTTGTTTTTCATCTGCTTGTCATCAGCTAGGATCAATGTATTGTTTATGTATGTGCTTGCTTATCTATGCTTATTGTACTTTTAATTCAAAACTGTGGTGGTGCCATTGATTGTCCGTGGCAAGTTACAGTTGTTTGTGGTGGAACTGTACAAAATTACATTTCATTTGTTATGTCTTTGTGAAATACCAAATGACAATATAGCTGATTCTGATTTGGCTCTTTAGTGAACACTGTCATCTTCTGCAACACTGATTCACAAGTAAAACCATAGAGTTTGACAAAAGACAGGGGCTGTAGATGCTCGTTTTATGTTCACTTAATGATATGTTTTCTTTTGTTCTTCAGTTTTCTGCTTTGAATAATAATCTTTGAATTTACTCTAAAGACTTTTTAGGCACACCTACATGATTAGTTAATTGAATACCTGATTTTCACTGAGAAAAAAAGCAAAATGCAGATGATAATAAATGGCAATACATCACTTAAATGTGAAGAGGTCACAAAAACATCGGTATTTAAGGGTTAACTGCGCAGTAAATATGTAACCTAGTAGTTCCCAACCTTTTTTGTCTCATCACCCCATTTTATAATCAGAGTTGTTCATGGCTAAGACTTTTTTTTGGTAATTATTATTAAAATTAATTTGTTTTTGATCAGATAATAGTTTGCTATATTATGTTGCGAATAAAGTTTAATTTTAGAGGCTATTTAGTTTATATAATGTATTATTATGGTGTAGATTATTACTGCACAAAGTGAGAATCTTATTTTCCTTGGTCAGTCCAGCTTGTATTTACAAGGCTGACAATTAATACAAAACAAACAATAACTTGAACTATGAATTATGAAAGAGCTGCAGCATCTGAAACTGACCACAATGAACATTTAACAGTTAAACAGTACCACAGTGTTTCAGTTTCAGACTCACAATTTGTCATGTCCTTTATGGATTAAGATTCACAATATATTTTCTTAGTAGTTTTTAATCAATTACTAGAAATTTCAGGCAACTCTATTTGAATTCCAGGTGACCCCCATGTGAGACCCCAACCCCAAGGATGAAAAACACAGCCTTATGTCATTTCAGGTTACTTCACCCTTAATGATTTATTTCTTTATTGCATTAACCTAAATTGTTTTATTTCCTTATTACTCCACCAAGGAATTGCAGAATTATGTTTTGGCCAGTGTCTATCTGTTTGTCTGTCTGTTAGCAAGATAGGGGAGGTAAGGGGTATTGTTACCCTTCCCCCCGAAAGAGGAGTGGGGTATTGTTTTTAGTTTTTGTTTGTTTGTTTGTGTGTCTGTTTCTCAGTGACTTTACACAAAACCTACTGGACCAATTTCCAGGTGATTTTCAGGAAACGTGTAAGGTGGTCTAGAATAGATCCTATTAAATTTTGTGAATATAGGTCAAAGGTCAAGGTCATCAAAAATGTATTTTCACAATGATCGGTGATAGGGGATATCAGGAATTTCCTTTTCCTGTATACTCAGTTTGGTACAAGGCTTCTATTTGCTCTCATCATTGATGTGCATTGACATCAGAACCTTGAAGGACAAATTCTCTGGGTCAAAGGTCACAATAAACCTCAACATTGAATTTTGGATATTACTTTGAACTATTCACCTTAGAGACTTCCAATGAGTACCGAAATGCTTGTCTTTCAACTCTACATCTTGTGTGTATACCTATAGTTGACCTATTGTTGAATTAAGAGATTGAGGATCACTCAGTCAATACCTAAACAAATAAAATGGACTATAACAGACAAACAATGTGAAATAGAGACTTAATTACTAGTGTTGACAGATAAGAATCCTGGCATGGGCTTCAAAATGGCATCATGACAAATGACCCTGAGTGACCATGAAAAGTCCAAATCAAAGTCACATGATTTCAAATGGTCATAACTCCATAAAGAGTGGTGATAAATACTCAGTTACTACAGTTGACAAATAGGAAACTACATGTAAACTCCAAAATAGCATCATAAAATTTGAAAGGTCAAACCCATAGTCTCACATTTTGACAGGGAGATGTCCATTAATAAGTCATCAGCGAGGGTTCAGGTGTGCTTCTTTATTTATTTATTTAAATCATGTAACAATAATTTTAAAATACAAAAGTAAATAAATGATAGTCAAAGTTTTTTTATTTAATTAAATGGAAACATAAAACTACAATGCCTTAAGCCTAAAAATTTACATGAACAAAAATGAGCACACTGTAAACCCGAATAAGTTAGCAGAACTCAAAAAATGTAAGGCAATCGATTGCCTCAATTATTTAAAGTTGATGAAACTTTAAAAAAAAAAATACAAGTTTCCAGAACTTCAAATTTAGATGCTTATTGAAGTATAATTAAATTAAAATATTGCTTAGTATTCTAAGGGTCTGTCAGACCTA
>CM035785.1:41300784-41318284 GCA_020466265.1 Siphamia tubifer | reverse complement strand
ACAACTAAACATGCATTTTCTAATTCCAGCCTCTGAATGTGATTGTTTTCTGGATTCTTTCCTCTTCTGAGAGTAAATGGAATATCTTTGATTCTGGACCATAACCCACTTGCTGATGACATTTTAGGATCTGGGAGATTATTTTACACTATATTCTGACCTTTGATAGAAATTAATAAAGAAACAACAGATTAATCAACAATGAAAGTAATGTTGCTACAGTTGAATTAATGCTTCATACAAATACTAAAACACAAAAGGTCAATATTTCAATTTATTTATGTGCCACTGTACTAAAAATAAGTCAATTATAAAAATCCTAGGTATAGCCTTGCTTCATAATAAAAACGACAAAACACAACACTTAAAAAAATCATAATGATTTTATATATTTACATTCATTAGAATAAAACAAAATAACAAGGTTTTGATCAGTAGTAGACCACTTGTAGTGACTCTTCCGTTCCCTGCTGCATGTAACAGTAGCTTCAATGTCATGTAAAAATTAGCAGTATCATGCAACAGGAAAGTGCAGTGTTCAACAGTGCAAACGTACCACATATTTAAGCACACAGTGCACTTCAACAGCATCAAATTTGTCATGTAGTTTCTGTCTTTTTTACAGTGTGGACTACTGTTATTACATCGCTGAACCCAACATAGAATCATCAATTCTCTCTCTCTCTCACACACACACACACACACACACACACACAGTTAAGTGCAATTAGATGGTGGTTTGCATTGCCTCCATGTTGTCATCAGTAGTGATCCATTGTTATAGTCTTTTCTCTGTGTGTGTTTTTATAAGTTACGTTTTTGAATGTAGATGTTGAACTCCTGAATAGAGGGTTGGTCCCCTGTACACAGAAACACATAAAGCAAGTTTAGAGGATTTACATAGAACATTTATAACAGCATGATTGAAAACATTATGATATTTCAGAAAGTTTAATGTGGGAATATCACCCCGCATGGTCTTACCGACTGCCATTTTGCCTTTGCCCTCTCAGCCTCAAACTTGGCCACCTCTTTACGGTCGTGGACTGACACCAGCACCTTCCACACGGCCAGCAGAATAAGGCCAATGCACACCACAGAGAGAGACACCCCGAGGATAATCATGGGGATATTGGGAGGCTCAGGGCAGCCTATGAAAAGACAAAGAGGATGAGACACTGTGGATCCTACATCATAAGTAACTGCTTTTTCTTATCTAAGTTGTTCTACAGCTTACCATACATCTGGAGGTTGTAAGCAGTGGTCCCCACCTCACTTCCTACCACATTAAATGAGATCCAGCACTCATTCTCTGTCATCAGTGTGCATTGCATAGAAAGGCTCTTGTCATAATCTGAAAGGAAATGTGAACATACATATCTATAATGAATGGATAGAGGCATGAATCCATCATATATCATCTTCCCTCTCGACATTGTGCTGAGAATGTAAAAGGATATACTCTCCTCTGTTGTGCTGTCACTATGATTTCCATATCAAAGACTAGAATCTGGTGTGTGCATGTGTGTGTGTCGGCCACACCATTGTATTTTACATCTGAAGCCTGAAAATCCTCTACGATAATCAGATATACCTCTCAGTTTGCACAAGTATAGCAGGTTTAAATAATCTCCTATATCAAGAAAGTTGAGGTCTTTTGGCCATTCACATACACTACAAAAGCTCTTCCTGTACGACAAGGTAAATAATATGTTCCCTATTGTCCAGTCCTGGCTCAATGGACATGGATGGTGTTGTGTTGGGGGGGGGGTTACAGGCTTCAGAGAGATACCCGAATCCATGCAGGTCAGCATTCCTTCAAATCTTTGACCCATGGGGAAACTTAGCATGGCCTTATGTTGATACCACTACTGAAAACACTGAGCTAAGAAAACTGACTCCGGCACTAACAGGCATTTACATGTCACATAGATGGAGCTGATCTGCATTAATTAACGGATAAATCATCTTGAACTCTGCCCGTCTTTCTGTGTATTAGATCAGGGGTGTCAAAGTCATTCTAGCATTCAGATTTCACTGGTCAGGCAGTTTTGAACATACTGTTTGCCATTTACCTCTGACAGTTTGTACAATTACCCAGATATTGCACATTTACTATGTTTATTTATCATTTTTAATACAAATTTCAGTAATATTGGACATTTGAATATTCAATTACAAAAGCAATAGACATGTCCCATTATTCCCACTCTGTCACCCTCCTGGTACTGCATAGTAAACTTAATGGTGATAATAAAAAAAATTAAAAAAAAAAAAGAGAGAGAGAGAGAGAGAGAAAAATTAGAAAGATGACAAAAAATATATAAAAAAAGGAATAAAAACTAAGAAAAAAAACAGCTTAACAATAGACAAATCTACTTATTCAAAATTGTACCCTACACATAAGACATGGACATGAAGTGTTAGCAACATTAATGAATATTAAGAAGATTAAAACATGATGAATCATAAATATTGCAGAGTACAAAACACCAAGCAGGAAAGAGAAAAAAATGAAAAAAGGTGTGTATGGGAAGACTGCACATGTACGTAAATATACAGTTTTCTTTCAGTAAGAGTAGTTTATATTTTTTGTGTTTTTATACTCTTTTTTTTTTTCTTTTGCATGCCATTTTTAAATGCCACATTATTTTTGGTTGTTGTGATTTCCTAGTTTAATTATTCTATTTAAATTTTTATACTTGTACTTTTATGCTTAAATTCTTGCTCTATTTAGTAAGATTTTCATTCTACTGGAAAACCAGTTTCTTTACTGCACACATGACAGTAAAAGGCTTTGAATATTTGGAAAGTAGGGCAGACCAGTAATATAACCTATTAAAGAAAGTAAAATAATAAAAAAAAAAGTAATATTACACTATGGAAGTGTTTACATCTACAAACTCTCAGTTTATTATTTACATGTGGATTACAACTAACAGATCACAGCAGATTTACAAAGATACAAAACATTTAGTAACAGGCATTATATTATAAGTGTGCACTGGTGTCCACATATGTGAACTTCACATTTTCTGTTGTCTAGACTACAATACCACATTTTGTTCTACACAGGCCTAGTGTCCACTTACGAGGACATTATACTGACACCACGTGATGTCAGAAGAGTATAATACTAGCTATATTAGTACTGTATATATATATTTCAGATCGACACTCCTTATAATTCTTTGTTTTTAAACTCACCAGGTCCCAGGCACCCCAAATAGCCACGAGAAATTAAAAAAAAAATGCATGCCACCCAAGAGTTGGGGTCTTAGGAGGATAAGATGTTTCATATTTGTTCATGTTATTTATATTTTGTATGAAAGGATGGTTTGTAAATGTCAACATTCTTATACTTATTACACCAAGATAAACAAGAAAAATGTTTTGTCATTACCTTGTTTTTTTTTCTGTTAGCACAATATGTCCAAAAGTTAAAGACAGATTTTGATGATATTTTCAGGAAATGCACAAGTAACAAATTATTAAATTTTGGTTGGTGATTGGTGGGGGTGGGGGGTGGGGTTGGATTTTACTGGTCTGACCCACTTTAGATCATATTGTCATTTATATGCGGAATATGAAATAAAATGAGTTTAACAAACCCAATTGTTAATATATTCAGTGTAATTTTTGTATTTCAAACATCCATGTCACAAGCCAGTTTGCTTTGGCCATATATTTGACACCTGTGTTTTAGGCTGTTAAGATTCAGCAAGTGTATCACATGTTTAGTCACAGTACATGACTAATTTCCCTCCAGGCTTCAACAGATTTCAATTCCAGCCTGACGAGAAAGTAAACTTGCACGGACTTGATAACTAGTTTTGTCATTGTATCTTATGAAGTAAATAGTGTTGTGAAAATATGAGCATTTTTCCAAAGACGCTCTGGCATACATGTTTGCTTGTCATTTCATTGTTCAGCTGCTGTGTGTTATCACAACAAGCAATAAGTACTGTAGCTTTACAAGCAGGAATCTAATAATATCCCCTTTTGTAAAAGATACCCAGCAGTACATTGTATGATCATGTATTATTGGTGATTATTAGTTATCATGTCATGTCATTGAGCAAAATTATGCAAGTATCGCTGGTATTTTTTCATTTGTCTATTATATTTTAAATTGGAATTACTGGATCTATTTTCTGCTTTATCTAATTATTCTCTTACTTACACACACTCACACACACACATTTCCATGTCTCATGAGGACCAAGTTTGTAATTAAGTAGCCGTAGGGTAGTAAATGTAAACATGTGAAAAAAATAACAATAATAATAATAATGCTAAATATTTGAAATTCATTGAAAAAGAATGAATAAAAAAATTATCATTAAAAAATAAATAAATAAAAGAAATAATAATAGTATTTTTAACATTAGAAATAAAAACATTTTAAAAAATTAAAGAGAAAAATAAATACTTCTTTCTTTTGAAAAATACATGTTTTGCTTTGCACCCATTTCCCTCATGCTTTATGAAAACTTCCAGAAAAAAATAATTAATGTATTTATAGGGCCACATCATTTCTATTTTACTTGCGGGGCCCTTTATTTATATTTAATACTTGTGGGGACCTGAATTTTGGTCCCCATAGTGTCAGAGGTCCCCACGGTGTGACTGCGTAAACATCAATGCCCCCATAAAAATAGAAACATACACACACACACACACACACACATACACACGTAATACCTGCTAAAAGTATTCTGTCCATATTTAGACACATAGTCTAATTATTAGAAAATGTAATTAAATCACATTATTGGAAAATATCCATTCACCCAGTCCTCTGCACTTTTAAATATCTCACATTTTACCAAGAGTTCATTATATAAATGTATATGTATATATATATATATATATATATATATATATATATATATATATATATATATATATATATATATATATATATATATATATATATATATATATATATGTATATATATATATATATATATATATATATATATATATATATATATATATATATATATATATATATAAAATTTTAATAATAATCGGTTAAACATTGTTAATATTTTCCCTTTGCCAATAATGCAATTTCTCAGTGATTGCAACCCATTAATGAATACCCAGTAAGTACAGTTTGGTGATTAAGTTCTCTGATTTTTCACCTTCCTTGTAAACACAAAGATTCTGATCTATA
Organism: Siphamia tubifer; assembly: GCA_020466265.1. NCBI lineage: Eukaryota > Metazoa > Chordata > Actinopteri > Kurtiformes > Apogonidae > Siphamia > Siphamia tubifer. The sequence goes on along the minus strand of CM035785.1, from coordinate 41,313,102 downwards.
AAGTATGACAAAGTCAATTACAAATTCTACCCTTTTAAATGAGTAACAAGTCATAGCTACCTGGAAACAATGATAATAACAGAATAATAATTAACTAGCACTGGGGCCACTAAAATGTGTGAGTTTTTTTACCTGCTGATTTGTTGATAAATATTTTAGGGGTGTCACACCTTTGAACACACAATTCTGCATCCTCCCATTCTTGCAGATGGCACTCTACACAGGACCTGGTGTTTAAACAAACAGAAAAAAAGTAAAGGTGAGTTTTACCCTGGAGATAAAACAGTTCCTCTGGGGAGGTTTAATGAAGTTCCAATCTGTGATACACTGAGCACAGACGAATCAGAGTCTCAGACACTTATCAGAGTTTTCCCAAGGCTTCTCTCACTCTGTGCCATCGTCTACCACATAACAGTGGTTTCAAATGGCGCTCGTCCTGACAGCTGCTTTATATTGGAGAAAGGAAATCTCTTAGTGCTGTGTTGGGGACATTAGTTGTCTTTTGATGTCACTTGGAAGGTGTAGACACATGTGAACAAGGGGACGAGAACATGATACGCTTGTATTTAAAAGAACAGTCAGATCATGTGGCATAAAGAGACAACATCTTATATCTTTCAGGTAAAGGAATGAAGTCAAGTCGACAAAAACATCTACATTACACCCATATTAACCTCTCTTGAGATAATGGCATGAGAGTGTTCTCACCTTGCAGAGCTACAGGCGTCTCCACACGTTGGACACTTCTCACATTTGTCCCCAGATGCTCCAGGTATAGAACAGACACACTGGCCACACTCACACTTCCCTCGGCCGCCACACAGAGTACCATCTTCTGCCATACACGCCTCTGTGCTGGCGCTACAGTTACAATATTCCCCGGTCCAGCCACTGTCACAGTGACACTCCCCGCAGTCACACACACCGTGGCCTGCAAATGTATTCAGAAAATTACTGACGCACCAGTCACACCACATAAGCACTGGAACACGCAGCGTTAAAGTGTGGTTAATTACCTCCACAAAGCTCTCCACGGAAGCGAACACAAGAGTAATTGTCACATTGGCAGTAAGGTCCGTAGATGAGGCCAAAGCTGGATGTGTGACACACACACTGTCCACAGTAACACTGGCCCTGGCCGCTGCATATCTCTGCCTCATCATTGGTGAAGCAGTTACTCAACAAAGCGCTGTCCTCATTGCATTCACACTGAGCTCCCAAGAAACCCGGCTGACACACACACACGCCACACTGGAAAGCCCCCTGACCCTCAGTGCAGAGGCTGCTGTTCGCTTGGGTCGACTGCTTACAGTCACAGGAGCACAGAGACTCCAGTTCTATATCCAGACTGTCTTGTAAGCCCAATGGTTTAAGGGAAAAGTGCCGTACACCATATAGGCATCCTGGAAGCTCCACAGACACATTGAACACAACCTGAGGAGCAAGAAGATAGAAATGCTGTCATTATTCACTGACCCGCTTCATTGAAAACAAAAGAAATCACAAGGATATTTAAAGTTAATACTGATGGTATGTTAGAAATCCTCTGAGTCACTGGAACAAAATGTAGAAAAGTGTAGCTTTTACCACCATTTCATCTGAAGCATTTTGTCCATTTGTTTTGTAATGAAACTGAAAAAAAAACATGGATGAATCAACCAGAATTTAGAGCAGATTTCTTTATTTATTTGCTTATCAAGAGTCTGGTCTAGACCAGCTCTAAATGTAAATTGTAACAAGGTGTATTTTATTATGATATAAAGATATATAAATATATATTTGGTTTAGATGTATTTATTTATTTTTAAGATTTCTTAGTTTGAATATCATAACTCCTGTAGTGAACAAACCCTCTCCCAACAGCGGCCTCTCACTCATTTGTAAAATCTATAATATATTATCTGTGTTATCACAACACGCAATAAGTGTCACTTCATCTTCTTTGTTTTGTAAAGCACTTTTGGATAAACTGTGCTGTATTTTGGGTGTCTTATAGATAGAAATTGGAGTTAAATAGAGAGGTCTTTGTGGCGATATCTTCACATGACACAGGACTCACTGATGCTCTTTCAAAGCTCAAGAGGCTATGAGAGGTTCAAAGACTCAGACTCATAAAAATCATGAAATCTTATTCAGCCATAGCTACGAAGAAACGTACTGACTCAGTTTAGACTAAGATCAGAAGAACTCATTTGTTACCTGTCACCTTTTGTTTCTGCTGTAGAAAGCAACATGAGGTCTACTGGTATGAAATGCTTTTATCATGCACCATGAAGATTCTCATTAGATTAACCTGAAGTGCAAAACTAAATGCTTTTGTTAAGCTCTGTTTTGCTTTGCCAACAATCGCAGGTAAGATGAGGATCTCAAATGAGTGCTATGGTTAGAAACAGTGATAAATATCTAAACATTGCACATTTGTGGGTGTCTTCATCTGCTTTTGCACATAATTTGTGTTGTTTTTTTAATGTATGTAGATGTTATTTTAGCAAATTGCATCATAATCTTTCCTTTCATGTAAATGGTGTTACAGAGAGTGAAAGACAAAGTAATCTAAGGTATAATCCACTGACTGTGTCTCCAGGTTTGATGTTGGAACAGCGTTTCATGTCAGAAAGCACAGTCCCATTGGGGCAAATGGCTGTGAAGGACATCTGCAGCTCCTCTGTGTCTCCAACAACCTCTAGTTCAATCTCTGAACGCAGCTCCTGGAAAAACAGCACGCAGACATTTTGTAATACAGAAATTATACGAATACAAAAAACTCTTTTATGCTCATGAGGTGGGACCTCAGTGGGTTTAAGCAGGCTTAGACTTTCACTGTGCTGATCTCTAACATGCTGAGATGGGTCAAAACGTTCTATCTCATCCTCTCTTTTTTGTGACTCATCATCCCAGGTGTGCAGCACCTGCGGAAAGAGTGACAGCTAACCTCAGCTAAAGTAAAGACTATGTGTTTGACTGACTAATGAACTCTGTGACGGACTGTCTGGGTGTTTAAAGAGGGTTATTGGTGTGCCTCCCCTAGGCCTGCAATTGTACTGTATCCTCTGTGTTGCTAAGGTAGAGAAACCTTTATGGGATACACCCTATTGAAGAAGGATTAAAGTGAAGAAGGCAAAAGCATAACAGATTTGAGAGATTTGTTATTTGGTAAATATGTTGTGGGGTATTTAAAGTGGTAACACTATGCATACGTATATACATTTAAAAATCTAAATAATTGCAGAATAAATACTCATTATTAGTTTACTGCCATCCTACTGGTGTGTTAACATGGACTCCCATCTTCAACGTGGCACATACTAAACGTGACTGATGAAGTAATTAGAGGACTGTGGACCTGCCACCAGGCATAAAGGAGGAGGAAAGGGGGGGGGGTTCAGACAAAGACACAGAGAGTGAAAGAGCTAGATAGAGAGAGAAATATAGAGAGTGGGGAAGAAAGAGCGAGTCAGAGTTAGAGGGGGTGAGGAGATCAAACAGTCGGGACAGGCAGAGACTTGCTGTCAAACATGCTGATGCAAAGCACCAGTGGCAGAGAAAAATGTAATAGGAGGAAGAATGAAAGCAAGAAATAAGGAGAAATGAGATGACAAGTTTGAGTCAAATTGGGTGTGACGAGAAAATGCGCAGAGGGTGAAATCATGCATGCTTTACATTCATGGATCTTTTTTTTTTCTTAGTCTAATTACATTATTCTGGTTAAATTAAAAAAAAAAACACTGTTTTACTGCTGTTACATTAGCAGATATTTTATGTCTTATTATGTCTCGCTATCTACATTCTAGCAGCACATTCACATCACAAAGATTTACTTTGTACGCTGTTATGATCAGTTCCAGGATGTTCCGCGAATCTCCCTCCAGGACTCCAACTGTGGCGCCAGGTATGAGATTTGCATAGTTCTATTTGGAAAAAACACAGATTAACAACAAGGTCACTGTTATACATGTTACAGTGCTACTGACAGAGCCTGTTTCTGAAAGTAAAGAAGGCCCAGACAAGTGAAGAGGTGAACAGAGGGCTAGTTGTGACAGGTTTGATAAGAACGCAGCTCATTGAATAAATATGCTAACATCTATAAACACAGTCCACACACAAACACAGTGTTCTGGTGGGGTTGTTTTCTTTTGGACATAAACTGATTAAATCAATATATCTGATCTAATCAATTTATCTCTTATCAACTCGAGATAAGATTAGAATATTTCTAAGTAGGTATTTACCTTATAGTTGACTTTCTGTTCATCCGTCACCGCAAATATCAGTAAGATATTGTTGTCCACGAGTTTATCAATCAGCTGACCAAGAGTGGGATATTCCTAAACAGTAGTGACATGTCAACAGTCAATATAAAACTAACTACAGTCATGAAAAACAGAAGTGGTTTTGATATCTTCAGTTATCTTACCTGCACTGTGGACATTGAATATTCATTGTTGGTGTTCAGATGACACTGTCCATCATTAGGAATTACAATGCCGGCCATTTTACTGTCCATCCCAAAGTGTGAGTCAGCATCACTGACAAACACCAACAAACGCATTGAATCGTTCCTCCAGCCGATTTTCTCCTGTTCACAGACACATGAAGTCATTCATTATGCGTCTCTTATACATCATCCCAAATTGAGAAGAAACTTCACAGAGAGACTGATTATAAATGAATATCTAAACACATATTTCTTCAGGTGTAAAACAGAATCATACCCCACAAACAGCCGCTTGCATGACAGCATCAAACCCACATTCGGGCACATCCACATTTGCAGAAACTTGCTGTTGTGCAATTATCTCGTTGAACTTGTCAGTGCTGCTCGTCAAAGACAAGACATGTTTGTAGCCAAATGTTGGCTGACACACGAAACCAACCTCGCTGCAATATATCAGAAATTAAAAGTGAGAAGATGAACATTGACTTATTTGACTAAGATTCTGCTTAAAGAAAAGATAAAATTCTTGTTTTGTCAGACTGTGTATACCTGCATGGATTGTCCATGTCGTTTTCTGTGATTTTTATGAAGGGCAGGGCAGGTTTCTCCACAAAAGAGCCAAAACCCATCCGGAATTTACTAGTAAGGCTGGCCATTTCATTGGACAGAGTCGATCCCAGGTCCTTGATCATCTCAAGATCATCAAACATAGATGCTGACAGGTCCATCAGGTAGTAGATGTCCACTGGATAGTCCTCTGTGTGTTGAATCTTCACCTGGAAGGTCACAGGGCTGCCTGCACAAAAAGAGCAACACTTTAATTCTGTCTGAAAATACAGATCCATTTCATGGAGCTGAAAGATCATAATCTAGATGCTGCAGATTCCATACCAGGGCGCAGTTTGAGGGTCATTTTTTGTGGGGAGATCTGAGTGCTGTTTTTGTTGCTTGTCTTCTTCCCAAGTGGGTGATCTTGAAGGATTTGCACACTGGAAAAAGGGAATTCCACCAGGTTTCGAGCACATCCTTTTTCTAATAAGGCATCCAGTGTGTCACATCTCTCACTGACTGAAAACCAGTCTGTGAAATTCTACAACAGACATAAAACAAAAGCTGTTTACAGGCTGGAAACTGACAGTTTATTGCAAGCTGTAAAATAATTTTTACGACCATAACTACGTGTATACAGCTGGTATTTTTTTTTATTATTATTTTTTAATGAATCCATTTGTTGTTTTTTTTTAATCTATTACGCACTTTACAGTGGTCACATGTGTAGAATTACCTCCTGTGTGCACCAGGCACAGGCAGGACTGAGCTGTAGACAGTCATCACAAGTCACCGAGCTGCCAGCTGAACATGATCCTGCAAACACACAAACATGTAAACATGACATATTCAACAATATCTGCAAAGAAGACAATTTTCTGCAAACTAAAAAACTCCATGTAAGCTTAATAAGTTTAATTTAGAATCAATACAATTATAATAATATAGTACATAACCTGTTTAATAAACTAAACATTATAAAATAAAGTTGAACATTATTCCATTTACATGCATTGTGTAAGAAATCAGAAACACAGCATCTATAATTCTGCATAGTGAGCTTGCGTTGCACATACTAAACGTGTTGCTTTTTATTTATTTCTTTATTCTGCGGAACTTTACCCTCCACAGCGTTGATCCAGTAGCGGAGAAGCAGGCTCAGCAGTAGAAGCCCCATTAGTCCGTGAGGTTACTGGAACAGATGAGACACAGGAACACCAGCTCAGGTTCTCTCATATTTACAACAGTCAAACATGTCCAGCCTCATGTGTCCTTTAACTAAGGCAGAGCAGAGGAAGAAGCCGCCGTCCCTCTACCTGCATGTGAGTGAAGGAGGAGGAGGAGGAGGAGGAAGAGGAGGAGGAGGAAGAGGAGGACTGCCTTACCTGCGCTGCCTTTTATGTTCACTTCCGTCCAGGTGAGAGCGACACATAAAGCTCCTATTCACACACTGATTTGTTTTAACCCTTTAACCCCTGATGTGTCAGCTGTAAAGGGATGGTTTAGTTTAAAGGTGATAGACAGTGGTTGAATGGGGTATTATGTGTGTATTATAATATATAGCCCCCCAAAAAAGGTTGGGTCTGTAATGACTCAGAACCTTCTTAAAGGCTGTTTCAAAACGCTATGTATGTATGGTGAGTGTAGAACACGTGGTTTACCCTTCTTGGCATCGGTTCTGAGCATAACTGGAAACCTCATTATGAAATGCACCTGCACAGTGACGTCATCAGTCATTGTTACAGACGTAATGAGCCATTGCAGTTTCACTGTACTGGTCATGTGTACTGGTATGGGTTTATCTTTGACACAAACATATGCTACTGGCAGAGGAACGTGTGGCTAGGGGAATCCCGGGGGGGGGGGCAAACACCACTGAGAACATCCCACCTCAACCCCTGTGGGGCTAGGCCGGACCCCAATCGCGGGGACCCCGATAACCAAGCGACCTACCCTTCCCATTGGTTGCTGGTGCAAGAGCCCGGGGTTAGAGTTAGGGTTCGGTGGAGAGGTTAGAGAAAGAATCCCCCTTAAACCTAACCCTGAAACCAACTCCAAATTGCGGCAGGTTTGTGAAACAGTGGATGAGATTCAAAATGAAACCTACCCACTGATTCTGTGTGTTGCTTTCTGGAAGAAGAACAAACGTTTGCACCTGCTGGCACAGCCTGGGAAAGCAAACCTGGGGTTCGCCATATCTCCTCTACCAGTGATAGCAGGGAAGGGGGTGGGGAAACATGAGGGGGGGGGGGGGGTCATATTGTAATGTGACGTCACACTTCAGCCAAACTCGCATTTGTGTTTGTTTGTTTTTTTGCTGCAATTCAATTACCTGACTGTCATCAGATGGTATTTCACAATACCATCTGAAACCCTTCCACAAAAGATCTGTTTTCAAAGGAGGGGTCTTATCTAAAATCCTTGGATGTGATTAGATTAAAATTCTGTCCGTCATCTAGACTGACGCACCGTTTCAGCCACTCACGTTGAAGTCAAGTCGCTTAATCGGCGAAAATAGTTTGCATCAGGTATATACACATCAACAGAAGGGGTTTAAACTTACCATTTATACGGTACATTTATTTATAACCTCATCTGCTATGATGCCCATCATGTTCTTCTGGTAACTGTCGTAGGAAAGCACGGTTCTCCATTCATCCTTCAGCCATGATTCAGGGCTACAGAACCCTATCTACCAACATCCATTATAGATGTGGTTGTCATTTCTTCCTACCAGTTCCATTACTGTCAGCCCAAGTTTACCAGCCTTTTTGACTTGGTCCTCTACCAACACAACCAGGGGGGTACCACAATAACCATGGGCTTCTGCACTGGTGCTATTTTTTTATCCACCAGTGGAGCCATCTGATAGATCAAACTATTGCCAAACCCGGTCGGAAGAAGAGCGAAAACATCATTTCCATTAACAAACACTTCCAAAGCCGTCCTTTGTTCATCTTTTAATGAATGAACTTGTGGTAGAGTCGACAAAACACTGGAAATAGTCGAGTCAATATGGACCCTGGGATACCTAGCGCACGCTGCCATCGTCGTCCCACCCTGCGACACTGATTGGCTCCTTTGTTTTGAAGTACATTTGATCCACATGCTACTCAGATGATTGTCTGAGCATAGCATAATGCAGCCAGATGACATAAATCAGATTAGCAATTCAAAAAGGAGAAATATTTGACACATTGATTATGCCACTGTCTGACACTTCGTGTGTATTCCCAACAGCAAGGAGGCTCTGAACTAACACTAAAAATAATTAAAATCATGATTTTGATTCTCTATCCCCTTTAAATATTCAGAAGAATTCAACCTCTTTTAAAAAAAATGCAATGAATCTATTTATTTATTTATTTTTTTGTTTGTTTTTGACAAGTTTTGTTGATGGAAGTGAAGTTTGGAGATAAATGTATATGTATAAATGTAATAAATCTCATCTGAAATAAACTACGGGAACCAAATTACAATACTAGTTTTACCACATTTTTTCATTTCAGTTAATTTCTTTATTACAAAAAATTCCAAGTCATTTATTATTTTGTAAATATTTATTAGTTTTTGTTTATTTTGTTGTGTGGGGTTTTTTTTGTTTATTTTTCTTCATTTAGTTTTTAAAGTCTTTTTCGTTGTTTTTTTTTAGTTGGCTTTTATTATACTATACACAATTAGTAACTGAAAAAGGAAGAAGCTCTCCTATTCACATCTTTTGAATTACCTGAAGTTGCAGCATATAAAACATTAACACAAATGAATCGACATTCATAAATTATTCTGAACATGTTCACATTATTCAGAAAGTTTTCCTTCCTTGCACTCCTTTTTGAGCATGCAAAGGAAGTCATATTTTGTATTCATGTATATATTTTTTTTCTTGTTTGTTTCACTAACAGGGACTGAGTGTGATTGTTGTGTTTGTTGCATATTGGAACTAAACTAAACTAAAACTAAGTTTCTATAGTCACTTGACAAATTAAAGCATTTTTTAAAAAATTGACAATGAGTTAACCAATATCAATTCATCCTTGGATTTTGTCAGTGAACATCAAGTATTTTCCAATATTTAATTTAGTAATCATGCAACTGCTTTAGATTTTTTTTGTATTATTCAACCTATATTTAAGCAGGAGATTCATAGCCTCTTTTCCAAAGAAGTCCTGGCCAAGAGGCAGCATACAATACACAATTAAATCATACAGTTAAAACATACAATAATTTATAAGACAAGTCAAAATATGAAAAATAAGTGCAAGTTATTAATCTCTCGCACATTGAGTTTGGATTTAAAAGCATTCAGGGAGATCAATTCAGTAATTTTCCAGTCTTCTAGCAACATATTCCATGTTTGAGGAGCAGAGTAGATGAATGCCCTTTTACCCAGCTTCGTACAGGTGAATGGTAAAGAAAGGAACAGAAAGGATGCAGAGGATGCAAAGGATGTTCATTAAATATCAGATTAAAGCCGAGGTTAAAAACAGACAAAACCTAATAAAAAGTGACTTTTTCCAGCAAAATATAACATGAACTGAACCTAAACAAAGTGTCATTGATCAAACTCCATGAGTTTTACTGGTGAATCAATGTTGTAGAATATAATAGGGTTTCCATGATAACTACAGAGCTTCTAAACATTGAAATGGATCATATTTGATGACTATGAAAAGATGACAAACTGAATTTTACACTGATTATTTACATGTATTAATAGGATTTGTGTAGTAACAAGTAGTAAACACTTTATGGTTTAAATTTATTATAAATTATGTTAAATATTGTAGTTTGGTTCTAATTTAAATGTATTATTGTTTAGTTGTGCCATAATAAGCAGTATTTACACATTGACACATCATCCAAAAAGTTTGGATGATGTGTCAAGTGTTGTTCAAATCTCATAAACCCATATTTTAAACACAGTAGGGTGAAGGAAACATATCAAATGTTTCAACTGAAAATATGTACAATTTTGAGGTAAGGTAATTTGGAGTAATTTACAGGGGAAAATTGCCTGATGTAGTTGGAAAGTGTACAATTTTTGTATCAGAATGCCTCAGACTTGTTTCTGGCTGTTTGCATTACATTGAATACTATTCCTTAAAACAGTCCCTTTTTTATCTTTTTTTTAAAATCTTTTTTATTATTTTTCGTTTGATGGTGATGATACATATATGAAAAATTAGTACAGGTGCCACAAAAGGCTGTAAAAATAAGTGGTAAAAAAAAAGAGAAAGAAGTGGTGGATTTTCTGAGCTAAAAAAAAACTTGCTACAAACACATAATGGATTTAAGAGATTTGCACTTTGTGTATATTTAAATTTTTTGATGCAGTGTCCCGACCTTTTTGGTACTGGGGTGAACTCATTTACAATGATTTTAAATGATAATAATTTCATGATTTTTTCCATGAATATATAGAAGATAAAGATTAAGTTGGAATCATCTTGGTTTAAGACACATCCTTCTTTCTATTCTTATTCATACACATGATTAATCCCCCTTGACTCAGTGTAATGACTACATACTGAGTCCCATTACACTTAATCTTCATAAAAATAAATCACATTGTCACAATCATGTCACAAGAAAAGGTTAAACTATTTCACTCCAACTCAATGGACAACACAGGTGGTCAAATTACTCACATTCTGAACTTAAGTAGAAGTACAGGTACTGGTGTGAAAAAATACTCCGGTAAAAGTAGAAGTACTGATTCAACTCCTAGACTTAAGTAAAAGTTAAAAAGTACAATTTCTCAATTGTAATCAAGTACAAAAGTAAAAAGGAAAACTACATATTTTTTGCCAGGAACATTTATTTAACCAGGAAAAATGAGAAAAGTTTCAAAAGTATCTAAAATAAAGCTTTTAAAAGTGGGTTACTGTGTAGATAATGTGTTTGATAGGGTCACTGTATTCATTTTGTGGGTATGGGCAGGGAATTTAAAATAAATGGGAAAAAAGTCACAATTGACATAAAAACTCAACATGAGATTAAAAAAAATATGAGATTAAAAAAAGCATAATTTTAAGAGAAAAGGTCTAAATTGTGAGATAAAATGTTAAAATTGTGAAATAAAAAGTCAAACTTGTGAGACAAAGAGTCACAATTGTCAGATAATAGTCATATAAGTATAATATATAAAGTCACAGTTTCATTCCTCCACTGATTTTTCCTTTGGTGACTTATTTTTCATACTGTCACATTTGTTTAGTTTGAAAAAGTCATGAGTCTATTCTGAGAATGTAAAGAGTATAAAGTACAGATATTTATGCAAAAATATAGAGAGTAAAAGTAAAAATTTCCCAGAAAAATAAATACTCAAGTAAAGTACAGATACCTAAAAAAAATCGACGTAACAAAGTACTTTTACTGAGTTACTTTCCACCTCTAATGGACAACAGTGCAAATCTAGAGAATCATAACAGACGGGCCACACCATGAGTAAATACGTACTGCTGTGAGCTAGACACCATAAAGAACAATATGTTAAACTTTAACAAATCATGTGACCCAATATGAATCATTGTCAATGTGTCATGAGAACTTTTCAGCTTGACTATTAACTCATGGCTACAAAGACGTATGTAGGCCAATCACAAGTTATGAAAAATGCCTGTGTGTTCTGAGGGGGCCGAGGGTGGAGCTGCGTAGGTGTTGAACCAGTGACAGCTGCAGTGCAAATATCACTGCTTGTCCCAACTCAGAGGAATCTCATAATTCAGCACCACACCCCTTTGGTTCTGAGTAAGTCCCATCTGTCACCCCCAAAGCAAAGCCCCCCTCCACTCCCCCCAAAATAATCCCTCTCACCCCCTATTTTTTCTGCTTTATTTTTTTTTTCCTGTCTTAAATAACACCCTCTCTTCAGCTCAGCTCAGCTCAGTGTGTTTTAATCCACTTCACCGGTAGCTTTCTGAAGTATTAAGTCTGGACTCTTTCATTTATACCCTGTCATTCCTGTCATTTACTGTCTGTCATTCTACCTGTGATCTCCTCTCCTCTCCTCTCCTCTCCTCTCCTCTCCTCTCCTCTCCTCTCCTCTCCTCTCCTCTCCTCTCCTCTCCTCTCCTCTCCTCTCCTCTCCTCTCCTCTCCTCTTCTCTCCTCTCTTCTTCCTCTCCTCTTCCTCTCCTCTCCTCTCCTTTCCTCTCCTCTCCTCTTCCTCTCCTCTTCCTCTCCTCTTCCTCTCCTCTTCCTCTCCTCTTCCTCTCCTCTCCCCTCCTCTCCTTTCCTCTGCTCTCCTCTCATCTTCCTCTCCTCTAATATCCTCTCCTCTCCTCTCCTCTCCTCTCCTCTCCTCTCCTCTCCTCTCCTCTCCTCTCCTCTCCT